>BMAO01016278.1:0-35124 GCA_019973975.1 Trichonephila clavata | reverse complement strand
TCAAAAATTACGCGGTTCGTCGCCAAAAACCCTCGTGTAGCTAAGCAATGCGACGTTAATATTCATTCGTTCATTCATTCAGTGATTTCTGGCTTTCGTAACTAGCTTTAACAATGAGTAAACTCTCTTGTGATGTCAATAATTCTTCTGTTTATCACTGTGTAACCGAAGGTTTTTATTAAATTTTTTCTAATTCCTAATTTATTGTTTATATCTAATCTGCTCAGACTTTTAAATGAATAATTAACATTACCTTGTTTTTGTGAAGATGATGAAATAATTTCTTTTTGTAAGTTCTGTATCTTTTTCAAGGACAATTCCATACGCAGCATTTAAAGATTTTCTAATAATTTTTTGTCTAAGGTCATTGCATCACTACTTGATATTTTTTCGTCGAACCTAATGCAGACACTTTCCTTTTTACAAAGACGACTTGAAACGTCTTTGTCATAGATGATTGTCTTTTTTAGGCTATTTTTTAGCATTAGTTTCATATTTTTCATATATTTTATATGATGTCAAATATCTTTGTATTGAGTGCAGGTAAAGGTAGGGAATGATGAAGAATGTGTTGATGTTTGTATTTATAGTAAACTAGCTTTTTTATACCCGTTTTTCACTCGGGTGAATCGAAAAACTATATAATACAAATTGTAGGATAAAGACGTCTTTAATGAGTTAATTTCACGTGAATTGCATATTAAACAAAACAAAAAAAGTCTTTCGCGTATCTCAGCTGAACAAAAAAATCATATTTGTTAAATTTTAAGTTCGTAGGTCTAATAGCTGATATAAATTTTTTTTTTTATTTATAACGCCTACTTAACTCCTTTGTAGGCCAATTTTTGAAAACATCTGAAGTGGCGCACTTATCCGGTGGGACAGAACCCGGGACCTTTGAATCCGAAACCAAGAGACTTAACCACTACACTAAAATGACCACCATGGTGCGGAGGTTATTACTGGCTTATGTAGATTATATCACTACACACTCCCCTACCAGAGAGTTGGTTAGGCGAACGAACGATATAGTTCTTAATGGGAGCAGTCAGTTTTTTGTGTTGGATGAGTTGCGTCATGTTTATCTGACAATTTTTTTTCCTTAGTTGCTCTCTTTTTTGCGGGTAGATGATGCCACGACAGATCAGTATAGGTTTCGCTTTTCTTAATTAAGCTAGGGTCACCAAATGAAGTGGCGCGTTCTATCCTGAGGACAGAACCCGGGGCCCTTTGGATCCGAAACCGAGTAACTTAACCACTAAACCAAAATGATCACCATGGTGTGGAGGTTGTTACTGGCTTATGTAGATTATATCACTACACACCTTCCTAAGCTGATCTCTGCTCAGCAGAAGTAACACATTGTTATAAATTTTGAGTAATGATTGGTTAAAATAGTGTAAATAATTTATATTTGGATGTGTAATACGTTAATATTTCTTTCTTTTGTATTTATTTTATGTTGAAATTGTAATATTTTCAAGAAACGCCGTTAATTACATTATAATGGCGATTTAATGGAAACAGGGAAATACTGGCGATAGAGCCAAGTTGGCATCCTTTTTGGCGACCGTGTTTGTAACTTGGCGTTTGATTGACTGGTGCAAAAGTTGATATGTTATAGCACCACCTGGTGGGAAGCTGTAACAAAGTGGACAATACACAAAAACTCCTTCTCTACAAAAAATACCCCGTTGGTGTGGTAGTTAGGAGAGGGGGTGCCAGCTCAGGTGTCGTCCGCGTCACTTGACCATGGTTCAAAATTACGTGGATCGTCGCCAAAAGCCCTCGTGTTGCTAATCAGTGCGACGTTAATATTCTCTCTCTCCACAAAAAATACATATGCATGCCAATTTCCATAGTGATCGGTTGAACGGGGTTGAAGTGAAGCGAGGTCATATATACAAATATCCATTTATATATAGATAATGGTGCTCAAAATTAAGAGAAGTTTCAGATGTTGTCGATTATCTCTAGAGCTACTGGACAGATTTGAATAAAATTTGATGTGTAGATAGGGCTGATATAATGCAAAACCTTGACCACTAGCCTACCGAGCCTACTTAATATTTATGAGGAGTTTTAAATGCGAATCCTATTACAGTAATTGACGTACACACATAAAATTTGATCCACAAATACGTCAAGTTTTGTATAACCAAAGATAGTATGGATTTTCTGCTAAGTGTTTGATATTAGTAAAATATTTTTCTAATTGCTGACTGAAAATTCGTTGAAAAAAGCGTAAATTCTAGATTCAACTATTTATTAAAACATAAGTATTGATTGCATTCGAAAATGCATACCAACTTTTGTTACATGTATTAATAGAAAGAGGTCAAAAATTTTTGAAGCATTTGGCACAACAGAAAAAAAGCCTTAGTATTTTAAATGAAGATAAGTTTTTTCTTTTTGAGTGAGTAAATATTAACGTCGCATCATTCAGTTACTTGAGAGCTTTTGGCAACGCACCTCGTAATTTTGAACTATGGTCAAGTGACGCGGACGATTCCTGAGTTGGCATCTCCTGTCCTAACTATCACACCACACCAACGGGAGGACGTTTGAGCTTATGACAGATTTAATGTGCATCGCTCTCCTATATGGTAGGTCTTCAGTGGTACTGGGCTCGAACTGATGACATTCTAATTTTTCAATTGAACCGTATTGTGTTGGCGGTGGTTTGTAAATGCGTGGCTGTTTGTTTATTCAATCTATTATAAATACTGGAAGTTCCAGAATAAATTACGATTTACAAAAGTTCCTGGCGGTTAATTGCGTGGGGTTTTCCTACATTTAAAAGACGACCTGTCAGGTAACAATTGTAGACGTTTCCTTTATCAAAACAAAAACATTTACACGTACCAAAAAGCATAAACTGGCTGTTTGATTGTGTAATTCACGATTCGTATAACAACCACTAACTGAGAAAAAATTTTCTAATCGAAATTTAAGGAAGTCGGAAATTAATATTATAAAATACTACATTTAAATGATCGCAAATGTTCGTGTTATTAATAACTCAAAACAAAGGCAATCATTTTTTTAAAAAAAAATCGCTTTGATATCCCAAATCACACAAGGCTCGTTACCCTGTGACATTTCGTTGAGGAGAACGCCACAAAGAAGTACAGGTGTCCCTCGTATAATATGGAACTTGTAAAACACTATACAAAATTTGCGATTATTATAACACAGATTTGATGGCACAAAACTTTAATTTTTTATTGAATTATATGAAAATTCTTTTGTGTTGAAAAAGACCCTTCAGTAATAATTAGCGGAAAATTTAAAAGAGAATTGCCAAGTTTATTAGCTCCTTACAGAAAAATTCTGAAAGAATTGCAAGATTGAAACAGACAGGTAATTGCAAATACGTTAGTTAAGTGTGTAGTGATGGAGAAATAAAACTAGTGTAGATAAGTTTTTTTTCCAAACAACTTTAAGGTGAAAAAGATAGATTGACATTGATCTCTGATGAGAGTGCCGATGAAAATTAATTTTGGGATCCTATTAAGGTATCCGATTGGTTGCGACAACTTTTTTTTTAAAAAAAGGGAAATATGTGGATTTTTTTGTTGTTTTCAGATTTTTTTTTTTTTTTTTTGGTATTTTTAAAGAAAAATATGCTAAAATTAAGAAGAGAAAAATAAATCATTAAACTAAAATGGGGTAAAATGGGTAAAAATGGGCAAAAATTAATATAAACGCGGTCTATTCTGTACCAAAGGTTTATGAACAATTTTTCAATTCTGATGTGTTGCTATGTTATTCTTTATCGGAATGACCTTCAGGATAAGAGATATTTTAATTTTTACAAAAACTAGAGCACTTTATCTCAGTTACTATATGAAAATGCTTAAAAAGGTGATTATAATCACATAAGTTACTGTAAATTCTGTAATAAAACAGTGATTGATAATTCTGAAGGTTAAAACACTTCTACTATTATACAGAACTTACACAAAGAGTTTCAGTTAATTATTTTCAATACTTATTTAGCAATCACTGACCCCGTTTGATTATTTTCAAAAAATCACATTTCCAGTAAAACGCGCTTTTAAGTATGACATCTTGCTTAAATTCTAAGGGCATCTGCTTTTCTAAAACATTTGTAGTTTTTGTTCTAGTGAACGGAAAATGATAAACTTGGTATTTTTATAAAGCTATTAAAATGGCCTATAAAATTAAATTATAAAAAAAAAATTTGCTAATTTTTGGCAAAATTCACAATTTTTAGGGTAGTTGAATACCTTAAGCCTTTTCCATTTGTTATATAATAATTATTTCTTGACAATTTTTTGTTGTATTTTTAATTTTTGTTTGTTAATAAAAACTTCAAGTTAACTTAATTCTTCATGAATATGTTTTATTGAAACGATATTTCAGCTATCGCAAAAGTTTACACCTTAAGACTTGATTCGAATACGGTACTCATGGCCTTCATTTATATTATTTCAAAAGTTTCGTATAACATGGTTTTGATACAACGCGAAACATGGTTTCAAGACAAAACGAAACATATTGCCCTCACTTATATTATTTACATAGTTAATAAATTAATTAATAAATAAAATAAAAATAAACAAAAAAATCTCGTACAACATGGTATGAATTAACCGCTCGATACGAGGGACGCCTGCATATGAAAATCATTTTAAGTTTGAGCAACAACAAAGAAATAACCCGAAGCATATTTCACTCACATCGCATTGCGGGACGCGTCATCATCTCCTATAACTCCAGCGTTTCGTATATCGGACAACAATTTAAGTTTTAACTGCCCCCACCCCTCTTTTTATTAAGAGATTCATTACCTGAACCAGAGGTGGTCACCTTGTTTTGACTCACGGACCACAATAGAGGAACAGTGAGTGAATATTAACGTCACACTGTTCAGCTGCACAAGGGCTTTGGGTGATGGACCGCGTAATTTTGAACCATGGTCAAGTGACGCGGACGACACCTGAGATGGCACCCACCTCTCCTAACTACCACACCACACCAACGTGCATCGCTCCCCTACACGGCGGGTCTTCAGAGGTACTGGGATCGAACTCATGACACGCTAGCCATGATCCGATGCCTAAACATCTTGGCTACAGCGGCCACACATTGGGGGAACAAAGAATAACTGCATTCATTACAATACACATAAGTTAAATGAAATGGATGCAGTTTTATTTTATATATTTACTCCGTAATTTCATATTGTCAATAGCAGCAAACATATTTAATTTTAGAATCAGTTTAATATGACAAATGTACCCTATCAGACTCTTCAGTATTTTTTAAAAATCAAGAATACAGATGCTTGGTGAAATTCTCATCACAACCTGCAAGGTTATGTCATCAACTTGGATCTATGTTTACTCTTTTTGATCCTCATGCATGAAAAACTTTTCTCATAAATATATGTCGACTAAAATATAAAGAAAGATTTCTCCAAAAATTTCTTCATACATGGAAACTTTTCAGATAACAAATGTTTTTTTTAAGTCAATACCATAGCATTTAACATTTTCATCAGCCTATAATCTGACTTCAAGTCGACCAGTTCCAGCTGTAACTTCCTACGTGCAGTATCAATATCAACAGAAATGGAATAACACAGCAAACTGAAATTAGGCTCAATTTTCCTGCAATCCTAAAACCTTCTTGTGACCTCGTCCTCCAAACTCTGCAGCTGATCTCCTAGTAGGAATACTTTAAGGGTACTTTGATTTTTTAGTAGTGAAAAATAAAAGATGAATCTTTGATCGCACATAGAAAAGAAACCTCGATTCATAGTGGATTTTCTGACTGTTTTGGCGCTCTGCATAAAACCTCTTTGAGGACCCTAGTTACCTTAGACCCTTTTAAATTTTTTTCTATATTTGTTTACCAAATTTGGTAACTAAATAATTCGCCAATCTGTTTGACACCGAAGAGTGAATGCTTATCAACTTAAAGTAACACGAACTCTATTGATAACCTTCTGTGTAATTTTGAACCATGGTCAAGTGACGCGGACGACACCTGAGCTGGCACTCCCCTCTCCTAACTACCACACCACACCAACTGGAGGACGTTTGAGCTCTCGGCAGATTTAACGTGCATCGCCTCCCTACACGGCGGGTCTTCAGTGGTACTGGGATCGAACTCATGACCCGCTAGCCATGATCCGATGCCTAGACCATTTGGCTACCGCTGCCACCAACCTCCCAGAATTTCCCCACCTCGCCAAAAAAATGTCGCCAAAGTCACTCCTCACCGAAAAAATAATTTTTCTTTAACCCAGATATTCCTTTCCCAATATCATTTTTGCTGAGAAATTCGCCTCACCATAATAAAAATATAATTTCAAAAACATTTATATTAAAAGGTAAAAAATATATTCCAAAAAAATTTCTTGTAAGATTGGGAGACACCCCTTTAATGTTATTCATCTACAAATGTAGAACTTTAATTAAAATATTTTAGCCAAAGGTATTACGTAGGAATAACATGTTAAGCCTTATAAAATCATAAGTTATGTTTGGCGTTCCATGTATTCTAAAAATAACTTTCAATACGAAGTTTTTAATAAGAGAATAGATTTATTAAGTTTTCTTAAAATCCAAATACATTTAAAAAGTATTTTCAAGAAGTTTTCTAAAATATTGATTACAAGATATATGCTAAATTATTTTTAAAAGTATGCATTAATTGAGCATACGTAATTGATTAAAAAGTCAATCTGTTGTTTATTCAACATCGTTTGTTGGTGCTTTTGGGAAGTCCCAAGTATTTTGCTATGCGGGTAAAAAGTTTTAATATGCAATTAATGTTTGGAATCGCTTATAGCACCATTCTGTTTGAGATGCTATTTGGACAAATGTTTCCGTACTTGAATCTCGGAGCAATATAGACTGATCTAGATCTTGCCATAATAGGATTAATCTTCTCTCAAATTCCTTACAAAAGACTTTAAAAACTTCTGGGCTATCCAGTCTTGTAAATATCATTTCTAACGTACTAAGCCTTCCTAAATTGTAAAGATAAAGTTCAAAACTCTTCATACCTGAAAGTAGAATATTTTCAACGGTCTGTAGTTTTCTTAGAATACCCTCAATTGTTGAAATTAATTCATCAGCGCTCTCTTCCATAACCTCGTTCATTTCTTCCTTACATTCATCTACCATCGAGAGTATAATAGGCCTAAATTTTGACAGATAAGAATTAATAAAAGGCAGAGTTCTTAAGTCATTTTTAAAACAATTTTTCATTGATTCCAGGTAAACCCATCTTTCTTCACAGTATATTAAGAATTCTTTAGACATAAAATTATCAACACTCCATTTAATCGGACATGATAAATTAATAACTGCTACACCTATAGTTTCTACAAACTTTGGACTAAAGATATTTTTTAATGAAATTGTTTGTGTTAAGTCCTTGTCTTTCACCTCTTCAGAAAAAGAAAATTTGGAATTTGGGCCAATTTTAGTACTATGAATCAAACCTGTGCTTTCAGTCGAAGAACTTTTCATGTCAGTTACCTTTTCGTTGTGATTAATTGTTGGTGAAGCGCTAGAATTGATATTTGAGTTATCACTTCCAGCAACAGCATCTGTTTGGTCATCTTTCATCAAGCCATCCATTGTCTCCGGATTATTAGTTGTAAAGACATTTTTTTCTGAACTGCTTTTTTTTAAATCTTTTTTGTCACCTTTTCTCTCGGGGCTGTTCATTTGAGGATCCTTCCTCTCAGGGCTGTTTATTCGGACATTCTTCCTCTCGGGGCTGTTCATTCGGACATCCTTCCTCTCGGGGCTGTTCATTCGGACATCCTTCCTCTCGGGGCTGTTCATTCGGTCATCCTTCCTCTCTGGGCTGTTCATTCGGTCATCCTTCCTCTCGGGGCTGTTCATTCGGACATCTTTCCTCTCGGGGCTGTTCATTCGGACATCCTTCCTCTCGGGCTGTTCATTCGGACATCTTTCCTCTCGGGGCTGTTCATTCGGACAACCTTCCTCTCGGGCAGTTCATTCGGACATCCTTCCTCTCGGGGCAGTTCATTCGGACATCCTTCCTCTCGGGCAGTTCATTCGGACATCCTTCCTCTCGGGGCTGTTCATTCGGACATCCTTCCTCTCGGGGCTGTTCATTCGGACATCCTTCCTCTCGGGGCTGTTCATTCGGACATCCTTCCTCTCGGGCTGTTCATTCGGACATCCCTCTCGGGCTGTTCATTCGACATCCCTCTCGGGCTGTTCATTCGGACATCCTCCTCTCGGGCTGTTCATTCGGACATCCTTCCTCTCGGGGCTGTTCATTCGGACATCCTTCCTCTCGGGGCTGTTCATTCGGACACTATTTTTCTCTGGACTGTACGTTTTGAGATCAATTCTCTCTGGGAGCTCAAAGAGAAATCTTTTCTCATTTGTCCTAGGGCCATCCATTCGGATATCGTTTGTCCTTGGGCCATCCAT
Organism: Trichonephila clavata; assembly: GCA_019973975.1. Taxonomy (NCBI): domain Eukaryota; kingdom Metazoa; phylum Arthropoda; class Arachnida; order Araneae; family Nephilidae; genus Trichonephila; species Trichonephila clavata. The sequence continues at coordinate 26,671 of BMAO01016278.1, read as the reverse complement.
TCGATATCGTTTGTCCTTGGGCCATCCATTCGGATATCGTTGTGGCCATCCATTGGATATCGTTTGTCCTTGGGCCATCCATTCGGATATCGTTTGTCCTTGGGCCATCCATTCGGATATCGTTTGTCCTTGGGCCATCCATTCGGATATCGTTTGTCTTTGGGCCATCCATTCGGATATCGTTTGTCTTTGGGCCATCCATTCGGATATCGTTTGTCCTTCGGCCATCCATTCGGATATCGTTTGTCCTTGGGCCATCCATTCGAATATCGTTTGTCCTTGGGCCATCCATTCGGATATCGTTTGTCCTTGGGCTATCCATTCGGATACCGTTTGTCCTTGGGCTATCCATTCGGATACCGTTTGTCCTTGGGCTATCCGTTCGTATACCGTTTGTCCTTGGGCTATCCATTAGGATACCGTTTGTCCTTGGGCTATCCACAAAGATATCATTTGCCCTTACGCTATCCAAATGTGTATCAATTGTCTTTGGACTATCCATTTGGACATCATTTCCCTCTGGAGTACGCATTTGGACGTCATCTTTCGCTGGAATAGCATTTAAAGGAATTGATGGAGTGACTGCCGTTGAGCATTTCTTATGTATATTTGGGATGTTATTAGTTTGTGTCAAATCTTGCTGAAAGTTGATAATTGGAGTAGTTTTCACAATGCCATTTAGCATTGTATTAAGAGCTTTATCTCTCAAACTCCCAGGCTTATTTTGTTCAGTATTATAAGACGTCAATTTGACTTCAGCAGAACTATTAGAAGAAGAGTTACAATTCTCAGAACTGCTGACCTCACGAAAACTCGCGTAACTATGCGACATTTCACGACCCTCCTTTGGGCTTCCACACTTTGGTTCTTCTTTGATATGATTTTCTAACCTCATATCAGCTGAAGGAATGTCAGACATTTGATCATTTTCAGGATTATAATGTTTTGATTGACCTTTTACAAGAAGATCTGGCGTCATCAGGTTATTCGTAAGGCTGTCATGCAATGCCGTATCTTTCACAAGACAGTTTGAAATCATCGGATCACTCAGCGGAATGTAGGACATCGCCCGATCTTGATCGTCGTGTATGACAAGAGTAACTTCTGAAATTTGATCAATTTTTATTTTTAAGTTACTGACGAAAGTCTCACACATATTTAAAATTTTCTTTTTTTCCAAATGTTCTCCTGTTAAACTTAAAACGACGTTGACTTTTTTTTCAGAACTATTATTAGAGAAACAAGATGCATCCGAACTTTCATCTTCCGATTTTCTTTTATGAGATAAAGTATTAGAACTCAAGTTATTTGGACTTCTAGTAAATAATGTCTTAGCGATAACTGTATCCTCTGAAGGACAGTTTTTTGAAAATTCGATGCTTGATTTAGACTTATCAGGAGTAGAAATATTTTGGTTTGTTTCAATCCGGGAAATAAATGCGTCTATTTCTTTTTGTATAATTGTAGAAAAATTAGAATTTTCAGAGATATCCGTTGATATCTTGAATTGGGTATTAAGACGATGCATTTGTCTTAAATGTACACCCGAATTTTTAGAATTGGAATTCGTCATCTTCCAGATGCTTCCTTCGAATTGGAAAATTCTAAACAAATATGCTGTTTCTTGAGAAATAATTTCAACTTTCTTTATTAAATTTTTATCCATTTTTAAAACAGAAGGACGCTATTGTTATTCAAATCGACTCATTAGGTAAAGTCACAAAATTCGACGTTTCAGTTTCAGGAACAAATACTCCTATAGAATCAAATTAATTATTGCAGTTATTAAAAAATAGCAAGAACACTTGTCCAAGACTGTACTCTCGGAAACTTGCTTGTTAATATATAAAATATAGTTATCTTGTATTTAAAAAAAAAGATTACCCAACCTTTTGCTGACAATGTCCAGTGTACTAAAATAATTGTGTAATGTGGAATATTTACATATACATGTTGCCATTAAAAAACAATTAATTTCGTATTAGATGATTCAAATAATATAGGAAAAACAGATCAAGAATGAGGTTTGATAAATTAGGATAAGATTAGGGTAAACGAATAATTTTACTTAAGAAAATTTTTTTCTAGATTATTTTAGCTTAGAATCACGCATTTACTTAAATTAAGGGAGGGAATCTCAGGTATGGGAAGTTTGATAAATAGTAAACCAACTAAACATTTACGCAAACGTATTTTTTCCCTAGATTACTTAGCTTTGTAATTAATCATTTATTTAATGAAATGTGGAAATCAGGTATGGGAAAACAGTATTTGTGAGTGAGAATGTCTTTTCTTCACATATTATTCACCTCCTATACCAATAAGAGGTTAATTAATCAGGTTTGAAAGGAATGAACCCTTAGTTTAGAACCCAAAGTCTGAGAATCATATTAACGTCACCCTACAAGGCTGCACAGGATCTGTTGGCGACGGCCTTCGTAATTTTGAACCTAGTAGGTATGGTCTTGAACTCGTGGTCGGAGTGATACGGGTTCGAGTCCTGGTGCCACTGAAGACCCACCCTGTACAGAGGGTCAACACACGTTAAATATGTCGAAGCTCAATGTTCTTCTATTGGTGTGTTGTGTTAGGTAGGAAAGAGGATGTCCAGCTCAAGTGTCGTCATCGTCACTAGATCGTAGTTCAAATCTTTGGGGTCCCTTGCCAATTACCCTCGTGCAGCTTTATATAGTGTGACGTTAATATAACTCTCTCTCTCTTTCAAAGTAATTTCAGAAGCGGGTGTCTTGCACTTCTTTTTCTAATCTGAATGGGCTCGCACAGTTATTAAAGTATGTGACTACCCAAAATTCGCCGTTTTGTTGAAAAGTTTTGAAATTTATTTTATGTTTTTATTTTATAGCCCATACATTTAAGATTCCAGAAACACTCTATTTTTATTTCTATGATATTTAGAAGCAAAGTTATAGCATAATTAGTAAACCGGAAATGGAGTTTACAAAACCGAAAGTAGATCCCTACACAAAATATTTTTAAGATAAGGCATGTTTTATTTAGTTCTACCTGTGTTATGAATAAAAATCTAATATCTGTGCATATATTTATGTACTTTATTGTTTTTTTTATGAAAAAAAAGCATTAATTTTTTAAAAATCGTGTTTTTTTTGCAAAAAATTTGGCATATTTAAACAACTTTCAGAAGTATACAAATCTTTTAATTCCTAACACATATAAAGATGATATTCATGTATTGTATAAATATTATTTCAATACATTTTTTAGAAATTTGTGTAACTGCAATTTTTCTTCAAAATTTCTTCAAAAACGACAATTGTTATAGTCTATAAAACTCTCTAGAAAACTGCATAATGATAAAAAAATGTTCGAATTAGTTAAACATGAAGCTAAAGGGATCTTGATCTATAAATATGGTGAGTTTAAAAAATGTACAATTAGTAGAAAATTTTTTATACTGTATTAAAATCTTTAAATGCATTTTGTGAGAAACTATGTTTTTTAATTTTTTTTTGTTTCATGGTAAAGTTCACTACAAAATTTCTTTTTAAGATATTCAATTGAAACTTTCAGAAAATGTTTTAATTAGTTTTATCTCCAGTATAGGCTACGATCTAATCTGTGTGTATATATTTATGTATTTTCGAGCACTTTTTGTGAGAAAATAAGTTTTTTGTAAAAAATTGAGTTCTTGCATAAAAAATGGCATGTTTCAAAAACGTTCAAAAATATTATAAATATAATAGCTCTAGCACAGAGATAATGATATTATTTATGTACTGTATGAATATTTTTCGAACATATTAGAATTTTCAATGCAAACCTTCTCACCAACTGCAATTTTTCTCTAAAATTTCACTCAAAATTCCCAATATATCCGAAATTATTTTAAATTTTGTGGAAATTGTACTTTAATTCCTAGTTTTAAGACCTATTTCAAATTTTAAAAAAGTGTTCATTTAGTTGAAAATTTATGTGTTTCAAAAAAAGTGCTCCAAAGGTACCTTAACTGAATTTATTTGTGAAAAGTGCGAAATCTTACATTTAACAGAATATTTTTATTCGTGAAATGTTATTGATCCACGTGTATTTTCCAGTTACTACATTTCTTAACAAACAAATTTAAGGCCGTAAAGCAAGATTTTAGGCTAAGTAGTAATTTTAAGTTAGCTCAATGCGATTAGAGTGGCTATGGTTCCGCAAACATGTTCAGCTACATGATGGCTTTTGGCGACGGACATCGTCATTTTGAACCATGGTCAAGTGACAAGGACAACACCTGAGCTGGCACCCCCTCTTCTAACTACCACGCCAAAGAGAGGTCGTTTGAGCTCTCGACAGATATACCGTACATTGCTCCCCTACACGGCGGGATTTCAGCGGCACTAGGCTTGAACTTATGACATGCTCGTCACGAGTCCAATACCTTGACCACTTGGCAACCGTGGCCACGAGCCTCGTTGGGGTGGTATAGAATTTTGGAACATAAATTTCCTGCTTCTGTGTATTCTTCGTTACTTGACCATAGATCAGAATTATGAAGTTCGTCCCCAATAGTTCTCGTGCTTCTCCAGTGTGTTATGTTAATGAAATAAAATGAAGCTGTGCACAGCGGGATCGTGAGTGTTTAGAAAACTTTTTTAAAATTTCATGGCTTAATTTTGTTTAATTTTTATTAACGTTGGCTATTGGCGACGGACCTCTTAATTTTTAGATAATTGGCATAAAACTCTCTGAATAAGTATCAAGGGGGATATACACGTCAACCATTTTTTTCTTCTGTAAATCATCGTTTATTTCTACAATATTTTTCTTGAATATTAATTTCTTTTGAAAGATCAAACGTTTACCTTACTAGTTGCTGTACTAGTAGCAATAGTGGTTGTGCTAAGAAAGTAGTAAAGTACTAATATAAAATTGGGCGCGACTCACCTGTTTTTCCTGGGGAACCCCAGGATCGCTGTCCAAATCTTTCCTCTATGAGTATCTACGCACTCTGTTGCTACTTGATCACTGTCTTTTTTCCCTCCTTCTAAAATATAATACGGAAAAAATGGAGCTTCCCTTTCTTTCATCTTGCCTTCCTCCACTCTTTTAATTTTTTGGAGTTTACTCTTAAAGAATCTATTTTCATATGAAGTCCCCGGTATAGAAAGTTTTATGAGGAGTGAAATTTGTAAACGCGTTACGCTGTGTTCTGTGCATGCCCCAAATCGCTGTCCGAAGGAAGAAGAAAGAGTTATTAATCTTTCATCGTTTTTAAAATTACGATTCTTCTCTTCTTACCGAAATCAAACAAAAAAATAATTACAAAATCTTAAAAATCATTTATTTTGTCACAAAACGGAATAATTTTTTTTTTTACAAAATTACGATATGTTGCATATTTTACGATTTTTTCAAAAAGGAGTCACTATTGATGTGTTTTTGTGAAAAGAATTTTTCAGTCATTCTCTACTGATTTCTTATATAATTGTAATGAATCGACTCTCTGTACTAAGAAGTTCATATAGTATTCTTTTCGAATCAATGATATAAAATATAAAATGCCAAAAGCATTTTTTTTTTTGTGCAATTTTTAAAGTGCACTCAAAATTATAATTAAACAATGAATAACTTTGTCATTTATAGAAATAATCTCACGAAAATTTTTCCCGTGTGTCAACGTTATTATCCGCATTTTGCCCAAAAATTGAAAAAAAAATGCTATAAAACTACGGATTTTAAAAAGGTTCGTTTTTTTTTTTATCTAATACCCTTTTTGCAAGAATTCATTTACGTAGTATTTCTTTTTGCCTTTTTTGTTCAATAATTACTGTTGTTTGTCCTCGATGTGTGATATTTAGAAAGTATAACTTAAAAAATTTAAACTTTAAAAAAAATTCTCAAAATCTGAGTATTGTCGTTTCGCATACTGGTGTAGTTGGCGTTGGAAACCGGATTTTGAGATTTGAAATTTTGTAGGCACATGTTACTTTCATTGAATAGAGGTCCGCTAAGAATGGAATTTTTGCAAAAATCGAACCCCAAGGGCCATTATAAAAAAATATTTCCATTTTTAAACTACTGGACGTATAGTCTTGAAATTTATTAAGCAGATTCCTTTCATGGAGTAGAGAACCGCTACAAAATGTGTTTTGTGAAAATCGACCCCCAAGTGATATTGTGAAGGCTTAAGCGGTGTTATAGATAATTATTACTACTTTCAGCTATTAGACGTACAGTCTTGAAATATGGTGACCAGATTCCTTTCATGGAGTAGAGATCCGCCACAAAATAGGTTTTGGGAGAATCGACACCCAAATGGTGTTGCGGGGGCTTAAGGGGCTCTACAAATAACTATTTCTATTTTAAAACAAGCCACACAGTTATTACAGTTTTTTAATTTGGTAAGCAGATTCTTTTCATGGAGTAGAGATCCGCGACGAAATGGTTTTTCGGCAAGAGATCTTCAACTGACGTTGCGGGGACTTAAGGGACGTTATATGTAATTATTTCCATTTTTAAACTATTAGACACACAGTCTTGAAATTTGGTAAGCAGATTCTTTATGTAGAGCAAATATCCGTAAGAAAAGGATTTTAATAAAATTCGGGCCCCCAAGAAGCGTTTAGGGGAAGTAAGGGGCGTAATAAACAAATATTTCCTTTTTTAAACTATTAGACCTACCTGTTTGAAAATTAGTATGCATGTTCCTTTCATGGAATAGAGTTCTTCTAACAAAGAGTTTTGAGAAAATCGACCCTCAAGAGGGGGTTGAAAAGGGTCAAAGGCAGTGATAAAAAAAGAATCACGTTTTTAATTGTCATTCCCACATACTTCAAATTTGTTAATCATGTTTATTTTATTGAATAGAAATACACTAGGAATGAATTTTACTAGGGCGTATTGACAAAAAAAATCCCATTTTCGAATTACTAGAACTTAAATAATGAAATTTGGTTTTATGTTTCTTTTGTTGAATTGAAATTCGCTGAGAATGGAATCTTTGGAAATCGTATCTCAACGGCGATACGAAGCGTATTGATAGTAAAAATTCCGTATTTGCTCTATTAGATTTAGACTTGAAATTCCGCTCGCGTGTTTATTTTACGGAGTAGAGATCTACTGTGAAAATTGGTTTTGTGGAAATCCACTTGGTCGTTGGGTTACGAGAACTCAAAAAAATCATTCAACTTCAATTTTACAGACTGTTAGAAATTATTAATTAGAAGTTCTGTCCTTTTTTTATATCAAGAGGCGAGAGTTACAGGTATAAGTATATCTTTCAATACAATCTAATTATTAATATTAGGACTTTGATATCAATAGTATATATATATAAGGACAGTACAAATTTATACAACATCAAGAAATACCCATCGGAGCGGATGGGTAACTGCTAGTAAGCTTACAATAATATAAATAATTATTTACAATACTTGTAAATGTCCTTTTTTGTATGTTATCTTAAGATATAATGAAGCATAAAAAAAGAACTTTGAAACTCCTTTAAAATTTATCAATATCAAAATTTATTATCCTTTTATCCTTCGTAAAAATTTTAGTTTACTTATAAAATATTTCGATGTACATATGAAAAATTACGTTACTGACATAATAAGAAAAATTGAACTCACAGATATATTCCGTTCAATAAGCGTAACTTTTACAGAAAAAGTGACCGATTTAAAACTGATACTTAAAACAATAATAATTATTTTTTTTTTCAATGTTAAAACTTCTATTTACTCTAAAAAGTTTCATTAATAGTTTTTCGTTACAGAAGTTTTAATCTTTTTTTGTTTATTTTGTGCCGTTTTTAATAAACTATACTTTTGTTTCTGTGCAACATTTTAAGAAAAAGGTTGTCGCGAGAAAATGGAAAATGATTATTAATAACCAATTTTATAATTTCAAATCCCAAGATGGAAATTATTATCATAAAATAGTGAATATGTTGTTTTTTATAATACATTTTACTTCAGATACGTTTCCATTTTTCTATAAAAATTTTTTCCATTTGTCAATCATTTTCTTAATTTATGAGATACGAAAACAAACAACTGAAAGAACCAAATGTTGAAACGTTTCTATCATTTTTGAATGTTTTTCTTATATAGTGAATGTGCATAATGAAGATCTGAAATACATTTTATTATTTTAAATTATAAGAATATTTATTGTGTTATATATATATATCTAAAATAATAAATGGGAGCTTTAGCATATACAGAAGGTGATTCTAAACTACTGAAGAAACAGTATCGTTTACTTCCATTCGTACTTGGCTGCAATTTCAATATTGATTTCTGTTGGATTGAAGCGCGAGTGAACTATTTTTCTTGCGTAAGGATATTTGTGTGATGCGCCCGTGCGTTTTCCCGCTTCCTCCCATACATTCTTCGTCTACGGGGACCACACCTCGATCTGTACGCTGTGTGCGATGATCTTACTTCATGCTTTGTGCTAATTTCGTTTTTTATTCATGATCCATTCATATATTTATCATCAATGGATTGTGCTGTTCGGAAAGGTGTGAAAAGAACTTATTTTACAAAAACACACACACAACAATTTCAATAAAGATGAAGGATTTAGATTATTACAGTTTTTAAAATGAGAACTTAATTTGAATTTTGTTTCTGGTAGAACACTGGGGACGACTAGATTTGGTACAACCATTGATGCGATGCTTTCACTATTCGTAAATCACGTATCTACCAACGTTCATGTATCATACTTAAGTTGCCTCGAGCCTCTTGTCACGGTGATTAATAATGGCGAGTGTATTAATGTAATTAATACTCAAAATGAATTTAATAGTGAAGTAAAACAACCTGCTTAACAATGTACTCATATACTATGAGTAACATATATTTATGTAACATAATTCATGTTTATTATTTTATATACATATATATAGTAGAACGTCGTTTATCCAAACGTTTATTATCCGGAGCATCAAATATCCGAACCAAAGTCCGGATACGCTTTCGAACAGTGCAATGCTCAACAGTCGTTTAATGGGAAGCCAAAAGTGACGGGAAAACCAAAGGTGAGGGATATTTGGGGAATTTCAGCTGTGTGATTTGGTAAACATCTGCGTGGAATATTAGGTCAGTTTGTTTCCAAATGAGGGGGTGTATACGTGCTCTTTTGTTGAGTTTTTTTTATGTAGAAACCTGGATGGCATGCCATACAGAAGACTGTGGATTTTTCAAATGCTAAATGATGACGAGATAGTGACTTCCGTGCAAGAAGAATCCGACCCTGTCAACGATGAAACGGATGAAGACGAGGACAACAACAGCAACAACAAAAGTAGCAAGGGTCCATCAAATGCTGACGCGTTGCTGCGTTAGAGACAGCTGTGGAGAGGTACGAACAACAATCAGAGTGCTGTCCTACTCAACTACTGCTACTGAAGAGAATCAGAGACCTTGCATTGAAAAAACGAAGGTGTACAATGGTACAGCGAAAAATAAGTGATTATTTCGCCCTTTTAAGTTAAATTGTGACATTTTGCACCTATTTTGCTTTTTCTTTAAGCACGTTTCCCTCATGCGATGACTTTCAATATTTATATAGTGTTCAGTATCATATACTGCATGGATTGCATTCGGTTTTCGGTTATCCGAACAATCGCGTGTCCGAACGGTGTTCGATCCCGATTGATTCGGATAAACGACGTTCTACTGTATCTATATTATTTTGCCGTATTTGTGTGAAAAATGTAAATATAATTAAGAAAATGCATGCATGTTTTCACAGTATTATATGAGATGCGTTTATTTACTCTGTATGTGTCTACTACATAATCAAAAAACAACCCTACTTAAGGTGTAAACTTCAGTCGTGCTTTGGAACCGGCACACGCAATTTATTTATTTATTTGATAACTTCTTTAGATGCGTTTTTCTGAAGAGTGAATTCAAATGAAGCGTCAGGTTCGGGTTCGTTTCGCTATCTAGTTTTCCTCATATCTAGTCGGTAATCATACTCGGATCGGTGACGCAAGCTTAGTTTTAAATTAAAAAAATTTAGGTGCATGTTTTTTTAAGTAAAAATTTAATGCACATTTTTCTCACTGAAATCTTCTTTTCTTTCTTTAAATATGACTGTCATCGCCCACTTTAATTCAACTCTAGCTAGTGAACAAGAGAAGAGGAGCGCAAGAGAAAATAATTGTAAAAAAAATATTATTCTTCTGTAGGAAATCGGAAAACGGATTCTTGCAGTTATTATAAGAATATTTCAAAGTCAAGCTGCCTATCTCCATTAAGAATCAGAGGTCTTACAATTAATCTAGTAAAGGTGGGTCTGATTTTTTCATAAACATTTTTTATGATCAATAATCTTTAAAAATGTTACAACAGTTGACTTGCTAGCTGTATTAGAAGAAATTAGGGAAACAGTACATGAATCGTTAAGAATCGTTTAACTAAAACAAAATTTGTGTGTGTGTTCTCATGACCACACGTTAGAAGTGAAAACTTCTAATTTATTCTGGGCAAGAGAATCCAATTGTTCGGATGTACTACGTTTTCTTTTACGATATGTTCGCATACGGGCATTAAGTAGTTTCCTTTTTCGTGCTTACTCATCGGTGAAATTGAGTATTTAATTCATTTTCTATGAAGGTCAATGTTTAAATAATTATGCATGAATAATTAATATTATGCATTATGCCGAATGACCGTAACGCACCCAAACCTGACGCTTCATTTAAATTCATTTTTCAACAAAATGCGTCTAATGAAGTTATCGCTTTGAAAATACTTTTGAAATCCTCAGAATTTATTGAAGATAAGGATTTTGTCTTGTACTTCCCTACGACCACAGTTGTGCAACCTAAAAATGAAGACAAATTGCACACAGCTTACGCTTACAACAATAAACGGAATGTGTAAATTTAACTTATTATGTTGATGAAAGTATTCCTTCATTAGAAAAAGCTTTTCAAATAACTGTATGCCTTATGCCAAGATGAAACGAAACGTGGTATTAGTATAAAAAGCATTTAAGGCCAAAAATGTGCCGAAAGAATTAAAATCCAAAATTTTAATGAAGCTAATTGATGAGAAATTTGTCAGTGTTTTGATTTACATTAATGATGACAACTAAGAGAAAAGGGGTAAATAAAAGCATTAATTGTGAAAGAGTACGAACCCTCTCCTTTTGTTTGCTTTGAGGATTTTAGGAAATGTAAATTGCTCAAACGGTAAAGTTTTCCTAGCCTTACATAGTATGGCGTTACACTGATGTGCAAAAATTAAGGACGAGACGGTTTTTTCAATATAACTTTGTACAAAATCATTCCAAATCAACACATTTAATACCGTAAGATTCCCAATACGTAAGGACATGAGTAATGTAAGCAACACTTACTAAAAGAAAAATCAAAGGGATAAAAAGAAGCTTTATTGAAAAAGTAGCATGGAGCGCAATGCGACTGAAGGCCGAAACATCCCTGTGATGGGTGTCCAGCAAGAAATATCCGGTCTTTAGTAGGGGATATGATCTCCCCTGACTGCTAGGCAGGTTTCACAGCGTCTGCCCTTGCTGAGAATGAGGGTGCCAATGATTTGTTGAGGCATTGCTGCCCATTCGTCTTGCAGCGCCAATCGAAGCTCCGGAATCGTTACTGGTGGTAAGGTGCTAAGCGTCTGCCTAGAAAATCCCATACATGCTCGATGGGATTGAGATCCGGAGATCGTGCCGGCCAATCCATACGTTCAATATCCTCACTCTCTAAGCGCTGTTCGGCAGCTACTGTGCAATGACATGGTGCATTGTCGTCCATGAAAAGGAACTGCGGACCCATAGCGCCTCTAAAAAGACGCACATATGGAAGAAGAATCTCGTTACAATAACGGGTCCCGTTGACTGAACCTGCGTCGAAGATGTGAAGGTCTGTACGACTACCAAGCATGATGCCTCCCCAAAAGAAAACATCGCCACCTCCATACCTGTCCCTTTCAATGATGTTCGAGGGATGATTGCGGCTTCCCCGCTCTCTCCAGATGAGTATGCGATGAGAATCGCTACTCAGACTGAATCTGCTCTCATCTGTAAAGAGTACTCGTCCCCATTCATTGTCTCTCCAATTCTGATATTCCCGGCACCACAGAGAACGCCTTCTCCGATGGGCAGGCGTTAGAGGTACACACCGTACAGGGCGTCGTGCAAACAGACCACCACCGTGCAGTCTTCTGGCCACGGTAAAACGCGATATCGGTCGTCCAGTCGCATGTGTCGTGTGTCTAGCGATTTCTCCCGCTGTCTGCCGCCTGTTTCTTCTGGCCTGTAAGGCAATATACCGGTTATATCTGCGGGTGTGGTTCCTCGTGGACGACCACTACTGAACCCCCGGATAGCTGTTCCTGTAGTTTGAAATTGTCTCCAAAGTCGTGAAACGATGCTGTGAGCAATTCCGAACTCTGCAGCCACACTTGTCACACTGCGACCTTCCTCCAACTTCCCAATGATTCGACCTCGGGTAAAAGCATCCAGATGTCGTCTAACAGATTGATTATTCGCCATTTCTCGCTGAGGCAGCAACTCGGTGTGATTTTAACTGCTATACGGTGTGCAATCTCTTTGCCAGAAATACTAATCTTACACCGACAACATGCTTTACTACTCAGACACTCCCCCATTACGTCTACCTGCATATCTGCGCATGTGCTACCGTACATCACCTCACTTAATCTCCTGATTGGTCTTTCTGTCCGCTCTGCCTCTTCGTTCAGCTGATATGCTAATTTTTCGACTTCGTCCTTAATTTTTGCACACCAGTGTATATAAGTTATATGAACGGCGCTTACGTATTATCGCAACGGTATTGGCGACATTATAGGAAAGGAAGCACATGACTGTTATTTCAGCCCGTATGACACATGGGATATAAGGGTTGCCAACTTGGCGAGTTATCTTGAACGTTAGCATTATTGCGATAGTTTGTTAGTACCATATAAACATTTACACAAAAGAGAGTCTTGGAAAACTTTTTATGTAGCAGCATTAATGTCAGAGCTCCTAACTCAAAACTATGGCGAATCGCCAAATCCTTCAGTAACGATCAAGCTCAAGTGAAGAACAGTAATATTGTCCTATATTCTTTAGGCCAAGTTCCTCAGGATAACAAAGAGGCTGCTAACATCTTGGGCAAGTTTTATAAAAAACATTAGTATTTTAACATTTGACGAGAATGACAAAAAAGTTAAGAAAATTGCCAAGAGAAAGGTACATAATTGCCGCTCTTCTTCTTTGGGAGATCCTATTTTTTATGATAAATTCACTATGCAAGAGATGAGTGTTGCTCTAGATGCTATGGATTGTAGAAAATCTTCAGGCCCAGATAATATTCATGGACAGATGGTAAAACATCTTGGTGATAAAGGAAAACAAAGATTATTAGAGAATTTTATCCTTTCGTGGAAATTGGGACGTCTACCATAGGAGTGGAAGAGAGTCATTATCATACCTGTAGAAAAATCTGGTAAATATAGTAGCTAAGCAGAGAGCTACCGGCCTATTTCTTTGACATCCTTCATTTGTAAGCTCATGGAGAGGCTTATTCTGGCCTGATTGAACTTTTATTTGTCCACTTTTGACCTGCTGCCTAAGGAGCAATACAGATTTAGACGGGGCCATAGCACCATTGATCAGATTTTATTTTTCTGCCAGAATGTCAGGGACTATTAAAACTTAAGGCCAACTAATCACAACACTGATGTACTTTTGGACATGTCCAGGGCTTTTGACAGAGTCTGGAGACATGACGTTTTTGGTATTAGGGGTAAAATTCTGTCTTGGATCTCAGATTTTTTTACAAAATAGATCAATAAGAGTTAAATATAAAAATACGTTGTCTGATCCTTTTGGATTGAGACATGGCCTTCCACAGGGTTCAGTTCTAAGCCCAATACTGTTCTCTTTGTATGTTTCTGGTCTTGAAGAGGCAATCAATAAGTATAGTAATGTTGGTCTCTTTGCCGATGATATTATCATTTGGTATACAGATTCTGACATTATAAAAATAGAGACTAATTTAAATTCTGTTCTTTCTGCGGTCTGTATCTTTGCTGAACAGTACAAAATGATTTTTAATACCTCTAAGTCAAAAGTTACCTTTTTTACCACCAACAGACATCTTTACAACTATAAACCAACTGTTTTTATGAATGGAAGTCAATTAAATTACACAAATAATGCCAAATATCTGAGTTACATTCTGGACCAGGAGATATTGAGTAACAGAAATATAGAGGCTCAAGTAGCTAAAAGCAGAAAAAGATTTAACATTCTCAAATATATGTCCGGGCGTGATTAGGGCGCAGACGCCAATATTCTGAGAACAACCTACATTTCACTAATCAGGCCAATTTTGGAATATTGCTTTCCAGTTTATTTTTGTGCTTCTGAAGTTAACTTAAATAAGCTTGAACGAGTGCAATTGAGTGCCGCAAGAATAATTACTGGCCTTCGTAATAGCTGCCCTAATAATATTGTTCTGTATGAGAGTGATTACCGCCTCTTTCTATTAGAAGAAGTTATAGCCTGGTAAAATATTAGAATACGCTATTTAGCTACAATGCCCAGCACAGAACTTCTGCCTATCTTCATTCTTGGATCAATAACAGGCGATAAAAGAAACATAGCCCCTTTTTCTTTGGCAGTTGACATGGGTCTGTTTTCTGGTAATGTTGAACCTCACTCCTTAAAGCCATTTTCCCATTTTAAGTTCGACTCTGATCGCATACATTTCCAGACTGAGCTAATGACCAGGATGTGTAAAAGGTCTGATGTACCAGAATTTACTAGACAGATTGCTCTAGAGACAATTGACGGCATCCCTCATACGGCATTAAAAATCTATACTGATGGCAGCATGGGCGACGGTGGTATTTCTAGAAGCGGCGTGCATATTGAGACACCTGATAGTACATTTGACATCAAGATTAGGAATATTAACTATTGTTCTGTTTTTAGATCTGAACTTAATGCAATTTATAGGGGATTGCAATTTATTGACACATCTTCTGACCTTGTCTTCAGGGATATTTGGATTTTAACAGACAGACGTGCTTCTATACAGCACCTTTCTCGTTGGACAACTGTTGGGGATTTGACAAGCCTAAATATTCTGGATGTTCTGGTTCGACTTTCTTCTAGACACTGTATATATTTTCAATGGGTCCCCTCCCATTTTGGATTGAATGGTAACGAGATAGCCGACAGTTTGGCCAAGTCTGCCACTGCTGACACTTTGATGGGTGACACTTGTATAACTTTTGCTGAACTCTCCTCTATTAAAAGGTTATAATTCAATGCAATTTGGAGAATTCCCTCTGCTCACCCTTGGTATTTTGTGAAAAAACCTCGTTGGTGTTACCAGCTTAATACTCTTAGGTATCAGCAGACGGCTCTGTAGCGCTTTTTTAGTGGCCACATCAAGTCTCTGACTTTTCAACAGGGCCGGAAAGTCTTCCCAGAATGTCCTAGGTGCGAGGCTGATCAGGCATCTCCCAGTCATATTCTGAATTGCTTGAGTTTTTCATATGACGAGGTTTTAGGAAATCCTATCTTATTTCTGGATTTTTCGGAGATTTTTGGTTTTATGGAGATGGTGTAGCTAAGCTATACCATCTGGGATAAGAAACAAAAACAACACAACAACATTTATGTATTTTTAAATAAATAGATGGTTCTTACGTATTAGCGTCACCACAGCCAAATTGGTACCTCGCGAATGACGCCATTTCACAATAAAATCTGACTTATTGGGGGTTTTTTTCATATAAAACACGTCCGAATCTTTGTTGTTTAGATATCAAGGCGGCGTGATTTACGTGGTATCAGTTTTGCTGTGGTGACACTAATTCGTAAGTACCAATTAGACTAATTGACATATAAATTAAATATACTCATATATAAATATATAAGAATGCATAATTTTTTAAATATTGTCCTTTACAGAAAATGGAGGAAATAAACAAATCAACCAATGGATGAGCATTAAAAAGAGAACTACTTAACGCCCATATACGAAAATGACGTAAAAGCAAACGTAGTACATCCGAACAACTGGATTCTCTTGCCTAGAATCAATCAGAAGCTTTCACTTCTATCGTGTGGTCACAAGGACACACACAATTTTTATTTGATTTAACTAATCGTTTTTTATTAATGCGTTATCTCAACATTTATTTATTTTTCAAGTTAAAATTTTTTTGTGAATTGCTTTTAATAACATTTTTTAAAAGAATATCTAAAGTTAGAAAAAAAGATGCACCCAAAACAGATGAATTGCATGTTAACGATAGGTACTAAACATTTTAGGATATTGCTTTAACTTACTAACATCGAGTAATATGTTTTAAGAACATGTACAAGTTAAATAAGTTAAAACGAGATAGCTGAAGCATTAGTTTTGTCTAGTAGAAATAATGTATTTATAAAATATTGTATTAAATGAATAATTTATGTGCCATATATTTATACTTTTAACTTGCTCAGCATATTTGTTAAACAAAGCAGTAGGAAATACAAATTAAGGTAATCCGACTACTTAAGACAGCTTTTTTTTTAAAAAATGGAGATATTGGGATTTTTTGTTGTTGTTTTTTACATTTGTTTAGTACATTTTAAGAAAAATGTGCAAAAATTAAGAAGAGAAAAAGAAATTATTACTAAAATAGGAAAAAATGGGTAAAAATTTACAAAAAGTAACATAAATGCGGTCTGTACCAAAAGTTTATGAGTGAATTTTCAATTTTTCAATTCTGATGTGTTGCTAAGTCATAAATTTTTGAAATGACCTTCATGATAAGAGATATTTTAATTTTTACAAAAACTAGAGCACTTTATCTTAGTTATTATATGAAATTGCTTCAATAAACAGTGATTATAGTAACATAAGGGACTGTAAATTTTGTAATAAAGCAAGCACTGATTGATATATCTGAAAGTTAAAACACTTCTACTATTATAGAGAACATACACAACAAATTTCAGTCAATTATATTGAAAACTATTTTTAGCAATCACTGTCCCCTTTTGGGCATTTTCAAAAAAAAAAACACATTTCGAGTAAAACGCGTTTTAAAGTATGACATCTTGTTTACAGCAATTGCATCTGCTATTACTAAAACACTTGTAGTTTTTGATCTTGTGAACGGAAAATAATAAACTTGGTACTTTTATAAAGCTAATACGCTGCCTATAAAATAAAACCATAAAAAAATGTGTCTATTTTTGGCAAAATTCACAATTTTAGGGTAGTTGGATTCCTTAAGTTTACTGCTTTTAAATTTTGTCTGCTTCACTCCCAAGCAAACTAGGGAATAAAGGGTTGCACCTAAAAGAAATGAGCTATAGATTTTAAACTGTTCATTTCTTTTATTTGTGCTTTAATTCTACTTTTTTCGAAAAAATATTGGAAAAGGGATATAATTTATATTTTGTTCCGTATTTCCTATATTGATTCTTTTGTTTTTGTTTATTAATATAAAGTAATCTATCTGGATGCAAGCACAACTGTTAAATTTCATGAGATGATCTTTGAGTATTTTCATTCGTAACACCATCAATGAAGAAAAGTCATCTTTTATCTTCATGTAAAGAAATTATCTTCATGGATGCAAAATAAGAGGCATCATTTCCCACAACTTTTCTATTAGACACAAAAGCTAGAGCCTTGTTACTTGCAGTTGCGATTCACGTCTCCCTATGTATACAGAATTATATTAATGCAATTGTTGAAAATGAATTTTCTCCAATGTTTTGGTGGGCAAAATGCAAAGAGATTTTCAATTTTGTATTGTTAAATAATGCATTTACTTAAGTGAACAATTTAATTTAATTTAATTTTTAATTAACAAATTTAATTTTTTTAAATTATATTAATTTTGTGCACATGCAGATTGTTAAAATTGTGTTTTCCCAAATGGTCTGATTAGGAATAATGACTGCATTACCTAGTAAAAGAAAAATAGTTTGGCTCTTAACTTTTGATGTACCATTTATCTATTGAATATGATAAGTGTCTAGAACCAAATAAAGAATAATTTATCTTAATATTGGTGATCTTAATATTTCATTTATTATTGTCTACAACTTTGTAATGAATTGTGAATTTATTTATAAATAATAAATAAATATTGTATACTTTCTCTAAGTGCATACTTTCACTATGGACCACCTTCGTGCCATGTATGCCAAAGTTAACTGGAATATAATCTTTAAAAAAAATCAAGGAATATGTGCAGTGGATAAAAAAAGTATTGGCAATTGTCTATAATTAATCATATTAGCTAACAAAGGAAATGATTGACAATTTTAACTGGACATAACGAACACAGGAGGTAATAAACACACAAATCTAATGAAACTTTCATTTTAATGTGCCTTTTACCCAAAATATACAACAAAAACGTAAATTTGCACGTCAAAAAAGTACTGGCAAAGTTCTAACTGTTATGCAAATTTTGTCATGTTGAGGTCACGTGTTTAGACTGATAAGAAAGCCTGTTAGTATAAAGTCTGCAGTGCTATTTCAAAAATTTTAAAACATTATTTTGTTAATGCTGCGATAAAATGTCTTCGAAATCGAAGGAGTTGGATGTTAATGTTAAAAACATGATTATTCAGCTCAGAAATGAGGGTTTAACTTATCGTGCTATAGGAATACAACTGAACATAAGTTTATTTACTGTCAGAAGTGTTGTAAAAAAGTTCAACGAGACAGGATCCACAGAAAATAAGGTTAGAAGGGGACGGCCTGGAATATTTTCTGCAAGGGAGAAACGTAGCATTATCAAAGAGGTTAAGAAAAATTCCAAAATAAGTGCACCCCAGTTAGCCAAAGATGTTACTAGTACTTCGCCTAAAACTTTTAGTGTACAGACTATACGGAATGTTTTACATGAAGAAAGTTATTATGGAAGGGCAACTAGAAAGAAACCTTTCATTTCGGAAAGAAACAGAAGAAAGAGATTAGATTTTGCAAAATCTCATGTTCATTTATCAGATGAGTTTTGGAACACAGTTATTTTTTCCGACGAATCGAAGTTTAACATTTTTGGGAGTGATGGACGACAATATGTGTGGAGAAAGCCAAGCACCGAACTGGAAAAACAACATTTATCACCGACTGTGAAACATGATGGAGGGAGCGTCTTAGTTTGGGGCTGTATGGCAGCAAACGGAGTTGGTAAACTGTGTTTCATTGATGGTATTATGACAGCATGTACGTACATCGACATATTGCTCCATAATTTGCAATCCAATGCCCAAAAACTTGGCTTAGAAACATCATTTGTGTTTCAACAAGACAATGACCCTAAGCATACAGCGAACCTCACCCGGGAGTGGTTACTGTATAACTCTCCTCGCCAGTTAAAGACGCCGCCTCAATCGACTGACATAAATCCAATTCAGAATTTATGGCACAAATTGGACGTAGAAGTCAGGAAACATAACATTTTGTGTAAAGACGAACTTAAGCGTATACTCCTGCAAGAATGGCACAAAATTCCCAATAGTACAACAAAGACTTTGGTTTTCTCTATGAGAAATAGATTACAAGCTGTTATAAATGCAAAAGGTATGCATACAAAGTATTAAACATATCCTGATTTTGTTCTCACATTTTACTTATTATTTTGCCAATACTTTTTTGACATGCAAAAATACGTTTTTGTTGTATATTTTCTGCAAAAGACATATTAAAATGAAAGTTTCATTAGATTTGTGTGTTTATTACCTCCTGTGTTCGTTATGTCCAGTTAAAATTGTCAAGCATTTCCTTTTGTTAGCTAATTTGATTTATTATAGGCAATTGCCAATACTTTGTTTTCCCACTGTAAGTGAAGGTATTTTTAATTATTTTTCAGACACATTCATGAATATTCAAACTTCAAATAGTGCATTTTTCTAAAATCTGAAAAAACATCAATACACAGATTCATTCAGTATTACAATTTTAGTTCATAATTTAATTTTAAAATATTTCAACTAATGCCTCTCATTTATCTTCTGTCAATACTGTCTTGATTATCAAAACACACAGGAATTTTTCTAGGGGGGGGAATCAAAGGGTCTAAGGACTATCATTCTCGTATCATGCTCCGATACGCCGCCCAACATATTCTTTTGATTTTGTCGATTTTCAGGAACAAAAAACAGTAAGAAATTAATTATTGAATAATTAATAGCATTAATTAATAAAATTATTTATTAATAATAAATACTTACAATTTAGTATTACGTACCAGTTACATAAGATAATAATCAATAAAAAAAATCAAAGGCGTTGCAGGGGTCGGGGTCCGGACCCAGCCCCCCCCCCCCTCGTGTGACCACTGACTACATGCATTTTTTGAAAAATTCTATTAGTGAGTTTATATAAAAAGTATGTTTTACCAATAAAGTAATTTTACTGCTAAATGTCAATTATAAATTTGTATATTAATCATTTTATGCACCACATCAAAAATTAAAATAAATGTTAATAGATTTGAAAGCACAAATATTACACATCCATATGCATAAAAACCTTTATGTTAATCTAGCTGGTATACCGGTTCTTCGCACGGGTGAATTGAAAATTTAAACAATACAGATTGAAGGATAAAGAAGTCTTTAATGAGTTAATCCTACGTGAATTGCAAATTGTACAAAAAAAAAAAATGCTTTTTGGATATCTCAGCTGAACAAAAAAAAAAACATATTTGTTAAATTTTAAGTTCGTAGATCTTATTATGATAAAAAGATTTTTTTTTATTTATTTATCACCCTGTAACTCTCACTCTCTTGTGGGTCTACTTTTGAAAACACCTTCTTAAGCTGATCTCTGCTCAGCAAAAGTAATACATTGTTGCAAATTTTGTGCAATGAACGCTTAAAGTAGTGTACATAATTTATATCTGAATGTGTAATTACTGTTACATTAATTTTATGTTAAATTGTAATATTCACAAGAAAACGCCGTTTCTTACATTATAATGGCGATTCAATGGAAACATTGCGAAATGTTGGTGATAGGGCCAAGTTGGCATCATTTTTGGTGACCACGTTGGCAATTTGGCAATTGATTGAACAGTGCAGAAAATGCTTCGCTGTGACGCCACCTGGTGGGGAGCTGCAACAAAGAGGATAGCACAAAATCCTTCTCCACAAAAAAAATACATATACATACCTATTTTCATACTGATCAGTTGAACGGTGTTGGAGGAAAGCCAGGTCATGCATACAAACATCCATTTATATATACCAGGTGGCCATAATTAAACGACCCTACTTCAAAATTGTCTACAGACGAAACTATTCTTCAGAAAGTTGTAAAATTCTGTGTACGACATAAAGAAGGGATGGGAATTTGTTTGATCGAATAAAAAAAAATTAGTTCAAAATTTCACCACTAGAGGACGTTTTTAAACGAAGGCCACATTTATTACAGGTTTTCTATTTGTATTTTATCGCTTTTTTATCCACAGGACACGGTAACACAATAACTTCGATGACTAATTTTCAAGGCATTTACACGAAGGAAGACGAAAATATGCAAATTGTTTCGACGCCACACAGCAACTGTAGCACAAGCAGCTTAATCTGATCTCACAGACAGTATTTCACGAGATGTTCTTAACCTTTCCCAGAACACTGCGGTCAACGGTGGAACATGCTATCTTACGATTTCAAATCGTAGCTGAAAATGATGGTCATCATGTTGAGCATTTATTGTTGTAACAAAATTTGTAAACTGTTATGAATGTATGCTAAGTATTAATGTATTCTAAATATGATCTCCATTAAAAACGCCTTCTTTTGGCGAAATTTTGAACTAATTTTTCATTCGCTCAAACAAATTCCCATTCCTTCTTTATGTCGTACACAGAATTTACAACTTTCTGAACAATAGTTTCGTCTGTACACAATTTTGAAGTAGGGTCGTTTAATTATGGACACCCGGTATATTGATGAATTCCTTTATTACATAAAAATTTTAAAAGGAAACACACAAATTGTGTCTATCCAGTTTTAGTCAATAAAACAATGTTTACAAAAAAAAATTGCTTACATTTTGTGGTGGGTTTTATGAACACGCATTTATAAAGCACTAAAAAGGTTATTATCTAAACCATGAGTCAGCAACTACAGACCTAGTTGTAGCATGTGAAACTACTTTGCTGATATGATTCTGAGAGGCATGCAGTACGGGAATATTTGAAAACTCTACTTTTTGCGACAATGTATGAAGAGTAGGGGAATAGAAATTAAGAATACTGATTAACAATTTTATTACATATTAATTATATATTTAAAGATATTAGCATATGAAATAACGTAAAATATTAGTATTCCTTTAAGTGTAAATAAAAATTTAAAATTGAACATGCTTTTAAACATATTTCTTAAAATAAGAAATTAACAACTATAAAATATAAGTATTCCTTCAATACAGTTAGATAAAAATAGTAAATATTTTAACGTGAACTTTGTCCTTGCACCGCTCTACTTAAAACTGCAATGTCAAGGAGTGACTTTCAATCGGACACTATTCTGAATCTTCAATTGTGAAACAATTTCTTTATATACTATTTTTCATGTGAGAGACTTGTTCACATAGCTATTTAGAACCAAAAGCAAAAAATAGGAGTAATGCACAATTTTCTTCCTTCAAACAATTAAATCTCTCCAGCAATGACATTCAGATGGATTAAATAGTAGTGGATTTGTCCTAAGTGTTTCCTCTTTCAGTTTCTTTTTTTTTTTTCAAATTCTTTAAATTTCACTTTCCCTATTTCTGAAAATGCTAAATAAATGAGTTCCATTTCAAAATTATCAACTTTCATTCATTCAAAATTTGACAAATTTGTAGTGCAGTGCAGTGCAGAGTGCCACAGAGAATTGTGATGCAAGACATGGGTTGCTGATGCCTGACCTAGACTATTCACAAATAACTTACGTAGAACAAATTGTGTTCAATCCATTAATCTGCAGCTTGTATATTTTAATAAAAACTAATTAAAATATTTATCTTACCTTATTCATTGACATAATAGTATTAAATAGTTTAGTAGCTATCTTTTATGCACAAAAAAAAATTACTGTTGCCAGACATTTAGAGCATTCATCATTATGTTTTTAGAAAATTTACACAAAATATTAATTTTTATAAAATATTTATAAAACTAATGACAGTAGGTTGTAGTTCGCCAAGGTAAACTTCAACTAAAAGGTGATTCCGCTATAGACGATTCTCGACATTAATTTTTAAATCACACTCTTTGTCAATTTTTTTTTATATCAGTGCAAAGAAGAAAGTCAAAATTTAATATATTCAACTTTTTTTCCGACTTTACGCTATGTTTAAAATGTTGGTGCTATTGGAAATATTACCATTTGAAGAATCGGTAGAAACTGCAAAATCACACTAGACAACAAAGGCACGAAACAGCTGTGTTACCGACCATGAGGCTTAGATTTATCGGCTACACGTGTAGTGACAATATTCATTTATTCATATGTGCCAAAAAATGTAAGTACTTATTGTTATCATTTAAGCATCATAGACTACAAGAAGGCTCTGTTAGCTTATTGCACCCGCGATACAAAAAAGACGTAAAAGTTTTTTTTTTCTCACGGAAATAAAGTGCTAACGTTTTGAAACTTTGTAGAAGTAAGAAGAAATTAAATACAAACTTAAATCAATCGTTTTGTAGAGTGTAAAGTTTGTTGGATTTAAATAAACGTTAATTTAAATTGGTTTCACCCGCGATTGCGATGTTAGAATCGCGCCTGCAACTCTTTGACAACTAGCCTTATTGTGTGATTTATAATATATTTCATTGTTTTGATATGCCTTGAATAATAATATATGCTATGTGTGATTGATAATCTATATTTAATATCTGTGTTTATATTGTATTCTCCTTTTTTTTATATAAACTTTGACTAAAATGACAACACAGCAACGCAAAGAGACTGCTTCGCAGTAATATAGGCAAAAAAAGATAATCCTGAACTTCATGCAGACCCTCTACGTCGAGAAAGGGCCCGTGAATCAAAATGGAGATAATTAGTGAAAAAAATGGAGGCAGATGAAGACTTGAAAATATTGGCTAGAATCAGATCAAAAGAAAGAATGCAGGCCACTAGAAATCGTCGTAAAGAAGAACAAGTTAAGCAATAAGGTACTAGATACAACAGTCCCCGCACTCTAGGGAAAGATGTGGCCAAAGTGAAATGTAATTTACCAACTAGTCGCACTAAAGCAGTGGAATTTGTAAAAAATTGCTGCTGAATTCCAAGTTACTGTATTTGACAAAAATGACGCCCTTAAAGCTGAACTTCGAAAACTGATGGATGAAGGGGAAAAACAGATTTATGATTTTTATAATAGGGCATTCAATCAAAACATTTCTTCCAATCTGAAGACGACCATAGCATTTCCGTGGCACGAACCTCACTGTCTCATTTCAAATAAGCATTGGTTTTTTAATACAGAAAGTGATTGGGCCGCGATGTCGATTTGGAAGCTCTTACTAAATACAAAAATAAATTCCGTATCCTGCTATAGCTGTGCCTTCAGTATCGAATCAGAGTAAACCCTTCATGCCACTTAAAACAAGAATGTGCGTTTCTGATGTTTACAATGATTCAGATAGTGATTCAGACAACGAATATGTAAAGGAGGAATCTCCACCACCGTCTCATCAAACCTCAAAATCACCGGCAGAAGCATGCCGTAAGACTGATGGTACTGTATGTGCCGCTGTCTTACCGAAAGATATTTGCGCTGGTTTGTACTTGCTAGTACAACTGCTCAGCAAATCTGGCAACAAAAAATTACTCAATATCGCTATGTGTGTCAGAGCGATATGGATGAAGATGGGAAAATTAGAGTACAATTTCTGACGACGATTGATGGCAAACGTTTCACAGAAATCGTGAATGGCATACTAGATGTACAGTGTGAAAACGTTATCGCGAAGTTGGAGTTGGAAGAGCCAAATATTGATGTAAATATAATGTTCATGGAATTTTCAGCGAATAGATGTATTTGAAAAGAAATAATTAACATAAGTGACAAAGAAGTGTACTGGTCAGTAATAAACATTGTTTGATCTCTTATTTTATTCCTATGTTAGTTATATTAACGTCTATATTCACTTAAATTAGACGGGTTGCCCCGCGATAATTTGATGTTGTACCCGCGATTGCTTTAAAAGTGAATAATTCATTGTTTATTTTTGTTTTCTACATACCTTTTTATTTTTGCACTTTATTAGTTTAATACCTTGCGAAATATCAAGGCATAACATAATAAATGCATTACAATTTGTTAATTGTGATGCATTTATTTCTTGTTTTTTGTCTATGTTCTAGGAAAGTTGAGCCAACTTTGTTGCACCTGCGGGCACTTTGAACCTTCCTCCTGGCATTTTAAGTATTACATTAAAGTTCATATAAACGAATATAAATTGAACATGTTAATATGTGGTTTTTCCAAGATTAATTTCATTAAAAATGTTTTTTATTTTATTATTAAGAAACTTTACATGCGTCTAAATGTTGCACCCGCGATAATGGAATGACTCTAAACATGATTAAAAGTAAAAATTTTGTGTGGAATACATTTTCAACACAAATTATTTTAAATATGTAGCACATATAAGAAGTTAGAGAATTATTGAAGAACTATACAAAAGATTCCTTGGAGATTATACATATTCGGGGATTTCTTAGGAATACGCAATGTATTCAATAATATGTGTTAAGTTTTATATTATTTTACATGTTTTCTCAAAAATAAACCATAAAAAAACTGTAATCCACACGTAAGTTAGAAAATTACTCGATAGTAAATTTATTTTCAGATCTTAATAATTTCAAGATAATCATCTGTTACAGAACTTGATGATCAGTTTGTTAATTGAAAATAAGTTCAAAACAAATCAGTTTATAAAAATAAATACCGTACTTATTCGAATCTAAACCGCACTATTTTTCCAATATTAAATCCACTGAAAACCGATTGCAGCTTACAATCGAAATAAAAAATGTGTTGGATGGGGCATTTAGAGCAATTACAGGTTCTATGAACTATTTTACACTATTTTTCATTTTCCACAAAGATTTCTTGAGAGTTTGGGATACGGCTTAGATTCGAGTAAATACTGTGTATATGTAAGTATATCATAATAAAGTGATACAAAAAGGATAAAAAATTAATTTAAATATAATTGTAAAGAAATGTGTATCAAATGGTATTGAAATGAAAATTCAGTCGCACATTTCGCATAAACGAAGTGCAAACGAAAATATAAGCATTGTGGCTAACAGAGCGCATGCGGGGAAACGTATATTGACGCCAAGCTTCAAACCAGTGCCAACTTCGCCAAGGGGTTCTGAATGCACGATAGTTTCTAAAGTCACTTCCGAGAGCTTTATGGGTTCGAAATAGCACAGGAAGGGAAGTGCTGCCAATTTTCCACTCTGTCCATCGAGGTACAACAGGTTGCACTGGGCTTCAATGTTGTCGAAATGGTCTCGAAGCGCATCCATCTATAAAATGTTAGGGATCTGGAATTGATTGAGTCAAGCCTGTAGTCTTTCAGAAAGCTGGTAAAGTCCCAAAATCGAGAGACGAGTATTGCACGAGGCACTGCGCAAAGGTGAGATCGTCTCCCATGTTGGCTGACTG